>JAURVB010014880.1:0-11014 GCA_033002965.1 Piper betle
CATTTTTAGGGGAAATTCTGTCCCTTTTATTTTATAATTTTTACTAATTTTGATTGTAATTGTGTTGGTGTGAGTTTAGGTTGCATGTCATCCATGTAGTATCATGTTAGGGTTTTATGAATTTATCCATGCATGACAAGTCGTATCTACATCTTAAGACGCCGAGATTGATCCAGTATGAGTTAGGTTCGGGTTAGCCAACCTAACCGGGGCCCCGTAACATGCCGGTTCGGTTCACGAGCGTGAACCGGATTTGGGGTGTTACAAGACCAGCCGTGGATGAAGAGGTGCAAGGAGAGCCAGTAGTGCCTATGGGCCCTCCGCCGCCGCCTCCTCCTCCACCACTGCAACAGGGAGCTACCCCCACAACAGCTCCTCTGGTTGCCCCACTTCAGGCAAGGATGAGACAGGATGTCAGTGGACCCACGATAGCAGGTAGCGGGCAGACCGCAAGGGGGAGTGGAGCAATTGGAGGTGACAGTGTACCAGTTGGTACGGGACCACAGTTTCCCCGATATAAGCAAGGAGAGGGATCGAACAAATCTGTAGATGTGGGGAGTTTGGAACTGTGGCAATATGAGAGGTTCATGAAGAATGGCGGACGACCTTTCTTTGGGAAGTTGGATGTGGAGGAGGCATTCCTATGGATATCATCGGCCATAGGAGCGTTTGACGCTATGGCATGCCCCACGGAGCACCGAGTTCGGTCCATAATTTTGTATTCGCCCATCATTAGCCCCAGGACATCACATGGGAGGAATTTAGGGCGGAATTTGATGGAAAATATTTCCCGCCAAACATCAAGAAGAGAAAGGAACGGGAATTCCAGACGTTGAGGCAGGGACCCATGATGGTGGTACAATACGAGACTAGGTTTAGAGCTCTGGAGAGATTTACACCAGACTTGGTGTCCACCGAAGAAAGAAGGATAGAGCATTTTTACGAAGGCCTCCATCACGAGATCAGGATGGCCTATTTGGATAGGAAGTTTGCTACTTTCGGTGATGTTGTGAGAGCTACAAGCGAGGCAGAACGAGTTATAGCTGCTAGACCTCGCCGAGAATTTGACGAGAAGCAGCAACACCCTAGACCATATCAGCCAAAGCAAGGATCACAACAGAGTCATCAAACAGACGTAACAGTTGCCATGAGGGCCATGGATGCCCAAGTTCAGGGCTACAGAGCACCCTTCTGTCAGAATTGCCGACATCGTCATGGAGGTGAGTGTAGAGCAGGCACAGGCGCATGCTACAGATGCGGTCAGCGAGGACATAGAGCTGCAGAGTGCACAGTAGGCACAGACGTATGCTATAGTTGTGGTCAACCAGGGCATAGAGCCGCAACTTGTCCAACTGGCCAGACCCAACAGGTGACGCTCCCAACACCTCTGCAGAGACTTGCACTCCCAGCTCCCCAGCAACAACCACACCAAAGACGTCAGCAAGGTCAAGGTCAAGGCCAGAGAGGCAGAGACCGACAGCCACTAATGCAACAGCAGAGAGGACTTGTAGCTATCATGACAGGACAAGAACAATAGGCCTTGGATCATAGCGAAATGCAAACAACACCACCAGCAGGACCGTCCATCGAGGTACCACCATGGACAGCTGGGATGGACACAGCCACGATTGCTGAAGCACTGGAGGATACGACAAACATGACAGGTACGCAAGCGTCTCACCTCGGATTTCACATTTAGTAGATAGCTACCAGAGTGAAACCTCCTTAATCTAAAATTTCGAGGACAAAATTTTTATGAGGGAAGTTTGTAAAACCCGTGACTTGAGTCAGGGTTTTACGTTACCGAACCAGTTGGTTCAACCGTTGGTTCGAGTCGAGTCAGTTTCATGATACGCGTGCTGAGTCGAGGCCAGCCGTGAGTTATGAGTGATGAGAGTCAGGTGTACCTGAATATATGATGATAACATCGAGAAGATAGTGAGAAATGAGTTATGAGAATATATGAAAGTATGCAGTATTTTTTTCTTTTTATATGTTTGATCGTACAAATAGTTTTAGGCCGAATAACGCATTAGGACACGTTGGATTATATTCGGGTGGGTTATTAGTTATAGACCATGTCATTTGGATGTTGTTGTGTTTATTTTATTTTATGAGATTTTTTTCATATTTTTTTAGATTTCTTTTAAGATTTATTGCGAACTAGTTATTATTTTGACTCGAGTAGGAATCGAGTCAATACTTATTTACGATTTTGCCATTGGAGTATTTCACCTCCTTTCCCGACACCTTCCTCACCCCAAACCCTAGCCGCCGCCACTGCTGTGTGCTGCTGCCGCCGCCACCGCCGCACTACTGCCAATCGGGGCTATGGCCGGCCTTAACGGCGGTCGGGATGATGGGGTAAACGTCAGGGAGGTCAAGGTGGTGGTCATCAAGGTCAGAGCTGCGGCGGCGTGGCCCGGACGGCGGCAAATTGACAAGGAGGGGTGTCGCAGCTTGTGGGACGATTCCGGCATCGTGGCGACAAGACGGTGGCCGGGGTGGCTCATGGCGGCACGGCGACGGCACGATGGGGTGCGGGCGGCGTCAATTGGCGGCAGTGCGGCATTGGCGTCGGTGGCGGTGTCTAGGGTTTGGGGTGAGGAAGGTGTCGGGAAAGGAGGTGAAATACTCCAATGGCAAAATCGTAAATAAGTATTGACTCGATTCCTACTCGAGTCAAAATAATAACTAGTTCGTAATAAATCCTAAAAATCTTTAAAAAATATGAAAAATATCTCATAAAATAAAATAAACACAACAACATCCAAATGACATGCTCTATAACTAATAACCCACCCGAATATAATCCAACATGTCCTAATGCGTTATTCGGCCTAAAACTATTTCTACAATCAAACATATAAAAAGAAAAAATACTGCATACTTTCATATATTCTGATAACTCATTTCTCACCATCTTCTCGATGTTATCATCATATATTCAGGTACACCTGACTCTCATCGCTCATAACTCACGGCTGGCCTCAACTCACCACGCGGTTCATAAAACTGACTCGACTCGAACCAACAGTTTGAAACGACAAGTTCGGTAACGTAAAACCCTAACTCGAGTCACAGGTTTTACACTTGAGCAATGTGACTAGATTTCCATGAGATTCAGCCTCCTTTCCTATAACCCAAAGATGTTAGACAGAGTGGAGTTTTCACTTGAGAATTTCCACTCACCCCTTCGTATGTATCAGTTCTACGATCAGTTTATCCAGATGATTGAAATGAGTATACATTGACTAGAGCACATGCCACAGACTAGATGCAGGCTTTACAGACCATGCAGAGTATGTTATCATACACCTTGAGACACGTTGTGTATGTACAGGTGTTCTCACCTCCTTTCAGTAGTAGTTAGTGGTTGTATAAATAGTCACCAAAGCCATAGTATATAGTAGAGTTATAGTAGCTATCCTTATTCTCTTATAGAACAGAGTGAGATACTGACTCAGGACCGAGTCAACTAGGACCAAGTGAGCAGTCCAGTTCCTTATACAGGGACACCTGAGAGTTGGATCTAGACTGGTGATAGTGAGCCGTGCAGCTCAATATCCTATACACCTGTACCCAGCAGAGAAACTCATAGCACACATTAGGATGGTTGTAGGACCTAGGATGGAGTTTCCTGAGAGTACATATAGTTGGACTTTTCACATAGATGAGGTTCAGGGACATGGGTAGATGTTAGAAGGTGGTCTTACCCTCTACGTAGTTTTCCCATACATAGCTCAAATTAGAACCTTGAGATACTCTAGAGTATCTGCTTGACCAACCCAGTAGGCCCTTAGGGGTGACCTAGGTTTTCCCGCCGAGTTAGCAGTAGGGATTAGAATAGAAGAGCATGATGATGGTAATGTCAAAATAGGCACAGACAGTAGTAGGGATCAGAACAGAAGAGAATGATGATGGTCATGTCAAGATTGGCACAGATAGCTTAGAAATAGAATGTTTATATTGGCAACATCACAAGCAGAACCCACCATGACGGCGCAGTTACAGTAAGTGAGGAGGTACATGGCTATCAAAGAGTAGAGGATACAACTGGTGTGTATCTAACTTCCAGGTATTAGTTCAGTAAAACCTCCTTGAGTTGAAATTTCGAAGACAAAATTTTTATAAGGAGGGAAGATTGTAAAACCCATGATTCGAGTCAGGGTTTTATATTCAGAACCGGTCGGTTCGACCGTTATTTTTGAGTTGAGTCAGTTTCAGAACACGTGTACTGAGCCAACACCAGTCGTGTGTATGAGCTATGAGGGTCATGCGTACCCAAGTATATGATGATAACGTCATGAACATAGCAAAATAGAATGAGTTATCAGAATATATGAGAGTATGACAGTTTTTTATATATATAGTAGATTGTAGATTTAGTTTTAAGCCGTTTACCGCGTTAGGACGCATTACGGGTAGTTTAGGTGGGTTGATAGTTCTAGAGCATATCATTATGATATTTTGGTGTTTGTTTGATTTTATGGGATTTTTCCCGATTTTTTAGGATTTAAGATGACTTAGTTATTATTCTTGACTCGAGTTGGACACGAGTCAAGTATTATTTACGATATTGCCATCTTGTTATTTTGCTTCCTCCCCCCCCCGACACTTCCTTTCTTCTTCCCCGTCCAAACCCTAGCCGTGCCACCCTCCGCTTGTCGTCGCCGCCGATCATCGCCGACTAGCCCCGCCACGGCATCGTCGTGCCTCTCCAACTAGTCCCGGCCACCATTTGGCCGCCGTGACGCCGGATCGCTGCGCCAAGCGCCACGCCCATGTTATGCTCGCGTCATCGATTTCGCCGCCGGTGACTGTAGCCGCCGCGATCCAGTGGTCGCCTCGGCACCTTCGACCCTCCAGTGAGCTTCCCTGACTAGATCGGAACCCATCGCCGCCCAGGCCGACCAGATTTAGTCACCCACCACCACCCTCTGTTTTAGCCATTTTTTGGCGAGGCGCCACCTCCGCCAACCATGTCGATGTCGTCGACACGTCGGGCTCGCCGAGCCGGTTCCAATGGTACCCAATACCATTGCTTTCCAACCAGTAAACGCAGCCGGCGGTTGTCGCTGGGAAACCGCTAGAAGCTGCCAAAAAATCGGATTCGCTGCAATTCACCGGATCTTCTGTGGAGCTCATCCAGTTGATCCCAATCGAACTTTGGACGCCGATGAGTTCTGAATTTGAACTTCGAGACGCGTGACAAAACCCTAGTCATCCCCAATTGCCGATGACGTGAGGTATAATTACCTCTGAGTTAGTTATTTAAAATTGATGATTATTAGCACAGCATGATAGGATTGATTGGTTCCCATGATAGAAGTTTGAGCATGAAAGAAGTAATCGATATGTATGATATGATTGGTAATGGGTTAATGTTGGTGATCTAAGTAGGTGAATTAACCTGAGCATGTTAATCGAGTACATGTAACTTAGGAAAAATAGAATAAAATTGGTATGAATAGGTTGAATTAGAATTATTTTCATACTTATGATTATTGATTGCTGATTGTGATGGATGATTATTACATTGTGTGTGATGTTCATTGAGTTTGATGCATCATTTAGTTAGTGGGCGTTAGTATTTAGTTTTGATGTGTAGGTACGAAGTAGGAGCTCGCCGCCTAGGCACGATGACACGCTTAGAGCTTCTACCAGGTCCATTTAGGACTCGTCTCTGTTTTACGCTCTTCTATTGTATGTTTATTTTATTATTTGCAGGATGGGTTAAGTGGCATTTTATCGGATCCCACTTAACTCGGGTCATTTAACCGAACAGTTTTTCAGAATAATAACCCCTCGAGGATGAGATCCCATGAGGATGATTTCGAAAACAAGATCCACCACAAGTTGCCTTCGGGCCTATTATATAAATCCCTTCCCAGGCCTATATATATAATTTTATCGAGTTTTCAGTAAGACAAGAGATGGAGAAACTGACTGCATGTACCATGAGTGGATGTCGTGACAGTCAAAGCGGGCTCTGGATTAGTGCAGTGGACTGTTCCATTCCCGAAGGATCCTGACAACTCTGCGTTTGAGTTCCTTACACCCGGAGAATGTGGAGGTTTACGGGTACTGTTTAGTACAGCTCATGTCCGGACTTGTGGTTCAAAGGGTACTAAAGGCGACTGCGTGAGAGTACTCGGCCTCTCGTGCTCAAGGCCAGGAGAAATATGGAGTTAAGGAGAGGGCTTAGGATTTGAGACCAGAAAATGAAGTAAGAAAATGTCGAGAGAGGCATCAGCAGAACTAGATTAGTCAGTTCGGGACGCTACCGGGTCTGCAGCCCAGTGGCTCCTCAATAGGTACCCTTCAGAGTGTTCACGAGGAGTATATGATGTTTTCTTTCATATGAGAGTTTGCTCTCATAGCCAGCTTGTTATAGTTATTTTATTTTCTGGACCAGTAATACTTGTTACTGACGTGTTTTTATACTATATGTAGGTAATAATCATGAGTTGGAGGAGCCAGCTTGGACGGAGGAGCAATAGTGTCATTTGCACACATGTCAATCGATAGAGTAATTAATATTTTTGTTATGATGTTATTATCTTGAGAATGACATGAAATGCTAAGACATGATATGATGTGATTAAATACTTAAGATATGATGATAGGACGTAATTAAGTGCTAAGAGATGATGAGATGATGTGAACACGAATAGATTGCGCAATGGAAGCATGGTGGGTTGAGACCCAAGTTTCAAAATGAGTTACAGTATGTTAGATTTTGTATTTTGTATGAATGAAATTGTTTGATATATGGTTACATATATATTTGCATATGTATATTTGACAGGGTGGCCCCTAATTGCATTTTTAAGGGAAACTCTCTCCGTTATATTTCAGAATTTTTATTAATTTTTATCGGGATTGCCTTGGTGTGTACTTTGATTTGCATGTCATTCATGTAGTACCATGTCTGGGTTTGTGCATTCATCCATGCATTGAGAGTTGTATCTTCGTCTTAAGACGCCGAGATTGGATCCGCATGAGTTAGGTTCGGGTTAGCCGACCTAACCGGGGCCTGTAACATGCTGGTTCGGTTCATGAGCGTGAATCAGATTTGGGGTGTTACACCACTGGTGTGGCAGTGTAGCCGGCGGCAATCGCTACGATGGCAGTGGTCATGGGTGGTCTCAAAATAAAGATCTCAATGAAGGTAATCTAACTGGGTGGTCAGACAGCCAAAGATGGCTCGTCGGCACAGAAAAATGGCTCGAAAGGGTGGCGGCAGCAGTGGAAACGGGCTGCAAAAATTCCATCACCGGCAATGAGTATGGCAGTGCCGATGATTGAGTGGTACAAATGGAAAGCCTATCGCAAGGCAGTCCTAGAGGTGCTGGTCCGGTGGCTGTGGGAGAGCCAGAGACTCACTGTCGGTGAGCCGACGTGGCGGTGGCACTAGGGTGTAAAACTTTAAAAATCATGAAACATCTTTGAAAGATAACTGGGTGGAAGGTAGGGTTGATGTGGATGGCTTGGATCTTGCCGCGTAGCACGATCTAAACGTCCGACAACTCATGGCCTAGTGGGGCCCACTTACGAGTATATGTAATATACATATAGATGGAAATATCAGATTGAGACCGTCTAAAGTCAAAACTAACTCGAGCCCTAAAAGTGACTCTATAGGTGGGAATTGAGACAAGAAGGTTAAATAAACCTCGATTCCTCTATTCAATCGGGTGAAAACTTACGACTCAATCAAATTGAGCCCATAGGGGTACAATCCGGTGATCCAAAATCCCTATAATGCATGCAAAGGAGATACTCTGAAAGTCCCAAACGGATACTAAATACTGCGACTGCCTAAATCTAGGTTTACAACCCTAGCTAATTAAAAAAATTATTTGTATACTTCGTGTATACCTTATGTATACAATGATAACTTATATTTTGTTGTAACCTATCTCAAGTTAACATTTGCACGACAAACATATTCAACCACCATAATATACTTATATGGGCATATGGGCCTTACATCCATGATTTGAAAATTGGTTTGGTTCGAGTTAGCTCAAATAGACTCGAGACTGACCCGAACCAAATAAAATTACAAGCAGGTAAAACCCTAATCCGAAGCTGGGTTTTACAACATCAAGCATTCATGTGCATTGATTTGGTTTGATGCTTCTAAATAATGAACGTATCATGGACCTCCCCTCTCACATCTCACCTTCTTTCCTCCCCCACCATTCATTCGATTAACCCGAGTGGACAAAAATATTGAATTTGGGGATATTTAGGTAAAATTGGGTTTGGGTTTGGGTATTCCATTTCGGATCAGGTTCGGGTTCTAGAGAATCTGGACCGACCCGACACCATGCCAACACTAATCGAACGTACTCGTCCCTGATATACCAATTATTCAACTTTAAAACATTCCATGTCAATTTTTCAGCAATCCCACCCTACCCCGCAATCATATCCATTCTTCTTGCCCGAAAACCTTGCCTCCTCCCCCCAATCCCGCTTTGCCGGCATCTGGCCATGGCGTGACCACCCTCGCCCTTCCAAGTGGACCCAAGGACCCATCTTGGCCATGGCCACCTCTCTCACCTTCCCCATCCCTTTCCCCTTCCCCCCTGCCTCGCTCCCCGGCCGGGCCGCTTCTTCTTCCCCGCGTTGAGGGGGCATGGTGGCCGGTTGAGGGCCCAGCACTCCGGCGGGGAACCATTCCTGATGGGGAAGCCGCTGGTATCCGTGGAGCGTGGGGCTGGCGGGTGGGGACGGGCCGGCGCTGGGGAGAGCTGGGAAGCGGCGGGCAGGGGAGGAGTGGTTGGACTGGGAGGACCAGATTTTGGAGGACACTGTTCCATTGGTTGGGTTTGTGAGGATGGTTCTTCATTCCGGAAAGTGAGTTCGTTCGCATCTTTTGGGTTTCTTCACTATAACATAGGATTGGGCAGTGGCTTTTTTAGCTTGTTGATTAATTGTGCTGAATGAAGTGATCGATTGGCTTGTAAGAATGATTCTTCGTTTTGGGAGTTGAGTTCTTTGGCATCTCTTTTTAGCTATAACACAGGATTATACAGTGGTGTTTTAGCTCGTTTAGTGGTTAAATGTGCTAAATGAAGTGATTGACTCACTCTGTACCGGTTATTTCATCTATTGTAGCCTTCATTCATGTATAATGGTTAACTTGTTGGCAAGGTAGGGTTATTTTTAGCTTGTTTAGTGATAAAATGTGCTAAATAATGTGATTATTTGGGTTTTTAAGAATGGCTCCACATTACACAAAGTGAGTTCTTTGGCATTTTTTAGCTGTAACATAGGATTAGACAATGATTTTTTATCTCATTCAATAATTAAATCCAATTAAGAGAGTGTTTGATTCACTCATGTTAGTTATTTGATCTCCGCTAGCTGTCATTGGTTTATGATAGTTCATGGTAGTAGTGTAATGACCCAACCTAAGAGTGTAAACTAATGAGCCTAAGTTATCTTTTTAAAAGTGATTAACCGAAGTTGAAGGCATATACTCTATTCCCAATTATAAATATAATCTTACCCCAGTAGGTATTAAATATAAGACTAAGTGGAGGGATCTCGCAAGTTGTAGCCGAGCATTTTGATTTTCTTGGACAGTGCCTTGTTTGTCTCCCAGCTAAGTAAATTCTTATAATAAGATGGATTATTCTTTGCAGGATGCCTAGTAGATGGTTTACTTCTTTACTTCTATTTGCATTTTTCTTTGAACAAAAATGTGAAACAGAGAATAAAGAACATCTGAATCTGATGTAAGTGAGCTGCATATGTTGTTTAAGATCTTCTTCACCAATTTTTCAGGTATAGAAGTGGTGACAGACTAAGTGCAGAGCATGAGAAATTAATTTTAGACCGAATCCTTCCATATCATCCGGAGTATGAGAAAAAAGTTGGCTGTGGAATTGATTATATCACGGTATGTGTTTTGGTTATTATTTTTTGTATTTTTCTTCCATATTTTTTTAAACTTGAGGCATATATTTTAGACATACAGACAGGAGTACCTATGGGTGTAGGAGAAAGTTAGCGTATTCCTTGTCTTGCTTGTGCCTTGTTAATATGTTTCTTGATATAACTGACGTATTTTTGGTAAACTTTAAAAAAAATTTGAAAAACTAAAAAGAATCTTTTTTATGATTGCAGCCTCTAATTCATAGGTAGTGTCTCCTGAAAAGTCATTGTATGGGTAATGTAAAGTATGACATGATGCTGATTAAGTATTGTTTTTGCATTAGAATTTAGTTCATCATTATCATTGCCGCCACCATAATCGGTCGAGGTTGGAATCAGTATAACTGAGTATATCCTTCCATTATGAAAAAGCATGGTTCTGTGAACCTTTATAAAAAAAATTTATATGGAAGCATGGGAGAACCAGCATGCTACGATGGTAATTCTTGGATTTTGAATTCTTGGGATATTTTCATGGCACTGCTGCATTGTGTGGAGACACATTCAAAATGAGACTTTTATATGCTTGAATGCTTGTTATTTTTCCCACTTCCTGTTTGCTTTGCCAAGTGGCTCTCTCTTTTGTTCATCCTTTTGAACGTACCTGCCTGCTAGTCTCTACCCCCTCATCTAGATGCCTACACAACGTAATGCTCCACTTTGACAACATCATAAAGACTTACTCATGGCTTATGGCTTAACAACAACAACAATCTATTGCCAACAGACCGTTACAGCAAGCTCCATTCACTGGCCACTGAATCAAATAAGACTGAACATTTTATATGCTCCGCTCCTCTCCCCCTTGCCTCGATCCTGTTAAATCAACTAGTCAACAACATCAAATTTCATTCTAGGAAGCCCTTTGACCTTGCAGCTCCAATAAGAACGAAACCTAGACAAATTTTCCCTGACATCCTATGAAAAGATGAACCTTGGCTATATCAAATGCTTTGGAATGTTTGCTTTCATTTTGTACAATTCAAGAGCAACTAATGTAGAGACTGATTGGAGTGGGTGTATGAAGCATAATTGGTTTTATTACCTACTTGAAGTGGGT
>JAURVB010014881.1:0-13929 GCA_033002965.1 Piper betle
TGCGTAGTCAAGAAAGATTTTCCCTGGGTGCACTTGCCACGCGGCCAGCCATACCAACGTATGATTAGGGGTGGGCGCGGACGTCCGAATTGGTCTGTCCGTCCGAAGTCCGAAGCATGTCCGACCGAATTTGACCGAATTCAAACAAACCAAACATGGACATTTCTTTGTCCGACCGAATGACCGACCGAATGATCGATATTTTCATCAATAATATAATATTTTTAACATTTGTAAGGCTAATATTATAGTTTATAAAAATTTTAAAATGTAATATACTGTAAATTAATTAAGTTCATATATAAAATTGATATTTAATATCTTAAATAATAAAAAATGACATACATAGGATAAAAGTCACTCTTATCAAAGCTAGAAATACTTGAGACTTAAAATAATATTAACAAATAATATCAACAAATATTATTAATTAACACTTTGACAATACCTATTCCTTTCAAGATGCAAACTTCCTTCACCAAATAATTACACAAATTTTTATAGTTCAATCACTACACAATTTCGTTAGTATAAAATTTTTTTACATTATCATCCAAGTATAAATAATCTAACTTTATAAAATAATAAGAATTAATTCTAGATATAAAATAAACTAAATTTAGGATAAATCTAAGAAATATACGCGCGGCGACAACGGGCGGCTGTTCGGCGGAGGCCGGCGGCGTCGCGGCGGCAGTCCGGCGGCGGAGGCAGGGCAGACGAGGCAGGCAGTGGCGGATGTTTACACAGCGTGCAGAGGGTGGCGGTCCGGCGGAGGCGGGAGCGACGGAGGCGGGAGCGGCGGAGGCAAGGGGGAGGCGGGAGGAGGGCGGCGGAGCGGCGGAGGGCAAGAGGCTGCGGCGGAGGGCGGCGGCAGGATGTTGTGGCAGAGGCAGAGGCGGCGGCGGCGGAGGCAAGGGCACGCGGTGGCGGTTCGGCGGAGGCGGGAGCAACGGAGGCAAGGGGAGGGCAGGGGAGGGTGGCGGCAGAGGGCGGGGGAGGGCGGTGGCAAGAGGCTGCGGCGGAGGGCGGCGGCAGGACGTTGCGGCAGAGGCGGCGGCGGCAGCGGAGGCAAGGGCACGCGGTGGTGGTTCGGCGGAGGCAAGGGGAGGGCGGTGGCAAGAGGCTGCGGTGGAGGGCGGCGGCAGGACGTTGCGGCAGAGGCGGCGACGACGGCGGTGATGAACAGTACTAATGTGGTCATTGCTAGGGTTTGGAAGTTAGGGTTGATTTCGGACCGTCCATGGACGTTGTCCGGGCCCGACGGACAAGCCGGACATTAGTTCGGTCGGACAAGTTTTGTCCGATAAAATTTTGGACAAACGCAGACAATAACTTGTCCGACGTCTATCCATTTTTTAAAAAAATAATAACTAGTTGAGGATCTCTTTTGGTTGTTTTAATAAGCATTGTTTCTTTTATAAAAAAAACTTTTATAAATTGATTATAATTAATTATTCTTTTGTCAATTTTATATTATGTATTAACCTGCTACCAAATATGAAATTATTTTTTATTAACATGTATCATATGAAAATTATACTTAAAATTAATTAAATTTATTTTTGTAGTTTAACATGCATTTTTTGCATTGGTAGTTTCTAATAAATCTCAAATTTTAAACTATTTGCTTTTTATTGAAGTATTTCCGCACATGGTGCAACATGTTTTATTTGATTTTATATCTTTTTTAAAATTTTACTATACTTTTGGAAGTTATTATATTCATAATTTTTTTGAGTTTTGTCCATATTTTAAAAAAATAAATATACTTAAATACAATACAACTTGAGTTAAAATTCAATTCTATATTTTCGTTGTAAGCTTTGGAAAAAAGTTTATATATTAGTTGAATTGAGATTCTAGACGGATACTCGTGCCTTGGACAAACTCGCATTTTTTTCTTTTATATATTATTTATATATCTAAACAAGTACGTACTATATATTATGTTCTTGATTTTTTTATTGTTTAAATACACTTTATTATCCTATTATTCTTTTTTTATTATGTTCAATCCACTATTAAAAGTAAAATTATTTTTACCAGTATGTATCATATTAAAATTAGACTTAACGTTTAAATAGGATATATTTTTATATCATATCATACCTTTTTAAAATAGATGTTTTTAAAATAGATGTTTAACTTATATTTTTCATCAAAAAATTAATGTGTTTCACACAGTTTATTCGATCTTATGCCTTTTTATATTTTATTATACATTTCTAAAAATTAATATACTCTAATTATTGATATTCATACTCTGGTTTTCAAATCAACCAAACTGATATGATTCACTTTGTTTGAGTTGTATATAATTTTTTTCAATTTTAAATGAACTTTAAACACATCAACGTGGGTCATAATTCAATTATTTGTTTCGCTGTAAGCTTTGAAAGAGTCTATATATAATTAATTAAATTGAGGTTTAATAATAATAAATACAATATATATTATGTTATAATTTTTAATAACATGATAAATTTTAATCAAGTAAACAATATAAGAATAAAAGAATTTGAGAGTTAATTAATCTAACAAACTTTAGACTCATACATGCACACAAACCCACACACTCCCGGGCGCGTGCACACAATTATATATATATATATATATATATATATATATATATATATATATATATATATATGATTTTGATATAATTTAAAAGCAAGATGTAACTACTTAGAATATAATATTACTTGAGTTGGCACTTATTTTTTTGAAATATAGAATCGATGGATTTTTAGTTGAGAATTTTTAAATAGCTTAGAATATACTTATTATTTTGAAATTTGATTTATTTTGGATAATTACAATTTTCAAGATGAAATTTTTTTTATACTTGATTATAGAAGGAATTTTTATAGGTATTTTGAAGTGAGTATTTCAAAAAATATAATTGAAAGCATAAATAATAATTTGAATAATTTTTTAACACATTCATATATTTTTTAACTCTACTTAGAGTGGAATTGGAGAAGTATGAAATTTGGATGATCTAATCAATGAAATTAGCAAGATATTTTAATTTGATATTCTTATTTTATAAGCATGCTTAATTTATCTCTAGTGTTTTGCTAAATTAAAATTTTTGGAAAATCTCTAAAAATCTAGCACTATCTAAAAAGATTTTACATCATAACTAATTTTTTATAAGAACTAACTAAATTGAATTTTAAATATTTTTCATTTTCTTCATGCCAACAAAATAATCTCTAAGAAAAAGTTGTGGTTGAAGGCATAATGAGATTGTAAAGAGAAACAATGGAAAAAAAATGAAGGATGAAAAAAATTGCTAGCTATCTTTAGAGATCTAGAAAACTCCACACCTTTCACCTCTACACTCTACCTTACTATCATCTCTACCTTTTACATAGTTCACTTCAACGTCTCTATATAAGGGATATATATCATGTATTTTTAAAATATCTGTTAATTTAATAAACCAATCATAATAGTTATTAAAAATTGAAGACACTTATCAAAAGTCATTCTCTTATTATATATAAAAAATAAATATAAATAGATAGAAGATAGATTAAGGCCTTAATTACCTGCTGAGTTAGCGAGTAACCAGTCATATTTTTATTCATGGCCAAGCATGGAACAAATGTTTCAAGTAAGCGCTAGGTAATTTTCAGCGGATACTTTTTTTTTTTTGCAAAATCAGAAACAACCTATGTGCTGCTATAATGATGAAAGATAGACAAGGTCCTCGCACTCAAGTGCAATGTGTAGCTTGTCCCGGAAAGCCATGGCATCCACAGCTTGTGCAAAACAACAGTCACTTGTGCCAACTTGCATTTCATGACCAATACTTCTACTTCAAATACTTAAAATACTGGTCAATCAATTCTCGGAGGAGCAAATCTACAAATCTTCGGCTTGTTCCTCACTTCCAAATCCATAAAAACTAAAAAGAAAGAGGCATAAACGAAGGTCTGAAAAATATTTGGAAATTTCCTGAACACGAGTCAACCCAAAATATAAATGTGAGGGTCACACGCAAAGCCCAATAGACTCGTAGGTTGTGCGTAGGAACAGAACGTAAGGGTGCACGACTAATATATGCAGTGACAATCGGTTTCTAGTTGGCTATTCCTTGTGACATACTGGAGCTTCATGGGTTCCAACTCCTAAACTATTTTAAACTGCTTGTAGAAGCAAATCACATTGGTTCTTTTTAAATAATTAAAAACTCTCACTTTGAACTAAAAAATGTTCTAAGATCAAATTGCTACATGATTCGTATATTAATATTCTGGAACTTGTTGTAACAAAATGTTAAAGTAAATTTGATGTCCACAATTTGTTGGATAAGGGGAAAAATTTGCAGCTTTCCAGCTTATTATCTAGAAGCTACATACGTGGATTGATACACGTAATTATTCGCTTGGTCTAGTAAAGAAAAACTTGAGCAGCTTAATAGAAGCTATTGAAACAATCAAAGTCTCCACCTCAGATGTAGTTTGTTTCCCAACCATTAAAAGAATATAATCCATGAGCTCTGAATCACAAGGCAAAGTGATTGCACTTGGAAAGACCTTTAGATCCAACGTCTTCGCCATCTTCAACAACTCTTTGATTACGTGGTTGTTTAGACATGGGAGTGGAGCCTCATATCGTTCTTCATCTATCGTGAAGAACGAAATAAACCAATAAATTAGAGTAAATAAATAAATAGAAAGAACCTCTGTAAGATAGATATCACAAGCCGTCACGAGTGAATTATGTTCTACAGCCTATCTACCCCCTTGTCATTACTTCCGTCACTTTTTTTCCTACTTTATTTTTGGGAGAGTCATGACTTTATCATATTCACATTATATAATCACAAAGATTTTATAATGGTCTTAACTTGTATACAATTCAAAATAGTCTTCATTTCATACTAATATTATTTTTAATAAATAAATTAATATATTTCCTATGCATACCCCCTATAGCCGCATCATCCATAGCTTTAGGTAGTATGTTAAAAGAAAGAAACATTATTTTATTATCTCAAATATTATTGATATTTATTAAGAATATAACTCATATAAAGCACGTGTCATTTATCTACATCATATAAATTTGAGTCCAATTGTCACTCAAATAATTAACCTGAGATATTACCCCAACAACAACTTAATGTAAATTATTTAAGTCTCATATTTGGTTTAATGAGATATATGATTGTAGGATATTATATTGATTGTTTTCGAAAATAGTTTTATCTTGATCAACATTAAAGCGACATGCGTAACATAAAGTATTGATGTCTCATATTTAAATATTACTCAAGTACTAGAGGCAAATAATCAGGGAGAAAGTCACTCATCTCATTTGACATGTTATTTTATATGTTCGGATAATTTAAAAATAAATAATGAAGTGAAAAAAATATTCACACGGAAAAGGAAACCCGAGTGGATAGAAAGGAAACCCGAGTGGATATCATATACAGTAGCAGGAATAGAAAACTATGAACATTTACATTGTGCAGGTGAAGGCAAGCAAAGGCATTCTGCTGCAAGGCATTGATTAGCATTTTTCTAGATTACTATTAGATTCTATTTCAGGGATTTATTTGTAATTTCATTGGATTATTATAGGGATATTTTAGAAATTAATTTATTAGGATTTTTTAATCTCTTTTTATAAATAAAGAGTAGTCTCCTCTTGTAAGTAGATGACTTTTGATTAATTATTAAATTAGTTGTGTGACTCCTCCAGGTTTTTCCTTTTACAATCTTAATCTTTTTTTCTTCTATTTTGACTTTCATTTCTTTTCCTTCAAAATTTATTGTTTTGGCAATTTAAGAGTTCGTCTAATTTCTAGATTGCTAGTTATCATTCCATTGCTGCATTACATTCTCAATCCTATACTCGGGTGCACCGAAACTCCATGCCATAATTAATAGACCCAAGATTTTCCCATAATAGTGTTTGACAAGATGAGTTTCAATCCAAAATACCTAGCGATTTGAAAGTCATAAAAAACGTTGAAACTCGTATTTATCCGATAGTCCACACGTCCCACAAAAAATGGGAATTATTCTCCCATACGTGCAAGTTCTTGCAAGATGCCTTATTGGCCTTTTCCGGGTAAGTCGTCTCATCTTCGGCCTTCAATAGAAAATAAGACAAGATATTTGTAAAATGTAGGAATCCAAGTTTATGTAAGAGGCTACACACACATCTCACGAAAAAACGCGGGACATTAGGACACTGAACCTTGACATTATGAACGACAATGTTGAATTATAACTAGCCAGATGTCATATATATTAGTCGTATAATAAAAAAATCGACAATCATGTATATTAATGTGTCGTATAATGCTTAAATTATTCACTTGAGACAAATTATTCTCCTAATCAGCAATTACTAATCTAGCTAATTTGGATGCAAGTGGAGAGCGTCCTTTATTGAGCGCGATTCTCGCATCTTCTAAACCTTTGGTAACTCCCCACCCCCCACTTTAAGCATCCAAAGCTGTCTCTGCTCTCTCGTCATCTCCCAAATATCCAAAATCCCATTAGCATATTCCCTGTTGCTTTCTTGCGACCAGGACATGATCTTGTGATCATAGTGCATCCCTTGTCAGCGAGACCAATGCCCAACTCCAATTTCGCGTATGGTTTTTGGGTTTGTTCAACCTCAACCAGTCCATATTCGTGTATTGTGTGATGTGCTCATTGTGCACGCCAATATTTTGCCCACAAGGAGCTGAGTCATTTCTCCCACTTTTAAAGTACAATCTCGCTGTGTATCTGATAGTGATAAACAAACAGGCTGGTGGACCTTGCAAGGTTTTTGACAACCTTCTCAACATCTAGATATGTACGCCAACCTTAGACCAAGGAGGCAATGCAAATTTATCTATGTGGGATGAGGATAAAGGTTGCCTAGTCTTGGCTTCAAATAGAAACCCTTTTAGAACAGCCATGACGGGTTGGCAGTTCCTAAGATTATTTACTGTTGAACAATGTTATGCGTTGGTAATCTTTTCATGTTTTGATTGATATGAGGGAAAGCTAAACAAGTAGGAGGGTGAAGTAGGTAGTCACACATGCTGACCTGGGCACCACATCCTTGGTTAAGCGAAGGTGCAGCGGCTGTTATGCGATTTTATCGGCCGCGCGCTTGACTCGGTCCCCCTACCTTGAGCTTTCTCAGACTCATCCCGTGTCCGCGTTGTTTCCCACTAATTAGCTCCGAGTTTAATTAAATTCTAGGCCTACGTAGCTTTAATTTCGTACATAAATTATTTTTTAAATATTAAAATAAATTATAATATTTTAATATTTTAAAAATAAATTCTAATTAACTTTAATTTTAAACATAGATCTCGACAAAATGAGAATATAGGCTATATATATATTACTTAATTTAAATATTATGGAATCAAGAAGGGGGCTGAAATTTCCTCCCGTGGCCATCACCACGAATCATAGAGTAGAAAAAGTAATATAATTTTGTAAATTTTAACTTTATTTTTAAAATTTTCATAATATCTTAAAAGAAATTTGTAAAATCTAATTTTTTTAACATTCTTAAATCTCATTGGTGATGAATAGGAATGTTTAAAATCTGATTAACCTTGATTTAGCTGGATACTCGATTTGAAAAAACTCGTTTCAAAACTTAACTTGATATTAAATGAATCGAACTTAGGATTGCACATGCATAGCTCGACTCGAAGTTCGATATTTAATATAATAAGTAAATTTTTTTATCATATTTATCGTAATTTTTATATATAAATATTATTAAATTATAATATATCATTATATGATATCAAATGTAAGTAAATTTATATATGATTAAATTATCTTTTATGTATAATTATGTTAAATTTGATATATTTTATGTATAAATTAAATTTTAATATAAATTATACAAAAAATAACATTAACAAATACAAATCAAATTAGCTCCAACTTAAATCAACTCTAATATTTTTTAACTCAATTTAAATTAAAAATTAAATAAATCGAATTTGAAATTGGGTAAAACTTGACCCCACTTAACCGATGAGCACCGTTGCTAAGTGAGTCAAAGGGTAGGACTTAAGAGTTTGATTATAATTTTAAATGATGAACCACGGTGATTGACGCGCCGACGGACCACCTTGCCCGAACGTAATAAACAAGGGATATGACCAGTCTGCCGGGCAAGTCTCCCGTGGCAGCCGTTGCCCAAATATTCGCCGCATATTCCTTCCTCCTCCGACACGATAGATCGAAATCAAATTGATTTCCCGGTTTCCATGAACTCCATTGTCTCTACGTCTACCTTCCGTTAAATATATACACATTGCATCCAACAAATATGAAATATCGATGCGCATTGAAAATTCGTAAACAACACAGAGTAGACCAAAAATCACAAAAGAACCATCTTTCACAAATATATTGATTGAACCGCCATCAACGCCGTTCAAAAATAAACGGAATATCCCGCACTAACTGAACCAACAAAGAGGGACCCCGAAGAATATCCGGACGCATATGCGTGGTGACCCACGTCCCCCAACAAAGGAATGGTCCCATTCCCACTCTCTAACCCATTTGTTAAGCCTTATATAAACCATATTCTATCTAAGCATTGAGCTTAGAAGCATCGACTCCCAATCCCAACCTTCTTACCAATTTTTCCAACATCAATGGCAGCTCTCAAAGCGGTTCATGTCTCAGACGTACCCTCCCTCGACCATGTACCCGACAAGCCCTTCCTCGCCAACTCCACGTCCTTCAATGGTGGGGACGGGGTTGCCATCAAGACGCCGTTGAAGGCGGCCACGTTCGCGGTGGTCGGGCATAGAGGCAGCGGCATGAACATGCTGCAATCGCCCGACCGCCGGTTCAAGGACATCAAGGAGAACTCCCTCCTCTCTTTCAATGCCGCGGCACAGTTCGGCGTCGACTTTGTCGAGTTCGATGTCCAGGTGCTTTTGATTGTCTCTGTCTCTCCGTGAAGATAATTCAAGAATTAGCTTAGCTTTTTTGTCTTTTTTTGTAACCAATTAGGTGTCGTGCTTGCTCTTATCTATGTGTTATGATTTTGGGTTCGAATGTTGTTATTGTTAGTTAAACATTTTTAGTCCAGTTTTAGGACAATTATATATATATATATATATATCGAGATTATGCTAGCTAGTTTCCAATCTTGACATTTTGACTCGCTCTATGTTGCGAGCTTATCCTGCTCGCCGCGTGGGACTAGATTTTATGGTTATGGAAGGTGACAAGTGACGGATAAATGTTGGTGGTCGGGAGTACTTGGTATTCAGCGTCTTGGGGTAACAAACCCTGTTAGATGCTAGGAATATTTCATTGTGATGAAAAAAATTAAACTCCTTAAGGGTGATTTTTCTTTTTTCTTTTTTTAAAAAATTTACCATTGATTTTGAATCTGATCTTCATATGAGAGCAGCCCGACCTCTTCGGCTCGTTAGTTTCTTTGTTATTTTTTTAAAATAAAAAGTTTTTTGTTTTCATGAGTTAATGAATATACTATTTATTTACTGATTGGGGTGTTTCTTGTTTTTGTCTTTTTTTGTTTTTTATTATACAAGTTTGGGTGATGCGAAGAGGCTTAGACGAGACTCTGTAAATGTAATTTTTGTAGGTGACAAAAGATGACTGCCCTGTCATTTTCCACGACAATTTCTTGCTCTCTCAAGACGTGGTAAAATCATGTTCCTGTCAATTTCTCTATTATAGTCTTCTTCTGTGGCAATTTCTCAATTTCACTGGCTAATAATTTCGACTCATATTACAGAGTGGTTCCATATCAGAAAAGCGAGTTACTGAACTGACCTTGGTGGAGTTTTTTCAATATGGGCTGCAGAGAAAACCTGAAACTGTAATGCTCCTTTTCTCAAAAAATAAAAACAGAGGTGGTGGGTGTTGGTCTGTTAAATCACTAGATGCTTACTGGGTTTTTCTTTTACAATTTTTAGCATGGTAAAGCGATGTTGAGAAGGACGAAAGATGGCAAAACGTTCAGTTGGAATGTTGAAAATGATGATCCGCTTTGCTCATTGCAAGAGGCATTTCAGGAAGTAGATCCATCACTGGGGTTCAACATAGAATTGAAATTTGATGATAACATAGCTTACATGGACGACCATCTCATACATGTTCTTCAAGCTATTCTCAAGGTATACATCAGCTATTCTGATAAGACGCCCATCACGGTTCAAAAATTAATACAAAAGAATAATAGACTTATATTTATGCTTATTTGATCTTGCACATTAGGTTGTCTTCAATTATGCAAGAGATAGGAGCATCATCTTCTCGAGCTTCCAACCGGACGCTGTTAGATTGGTCCGGAAATTGCAGAACATATACCCTGTAAGTTCTCCTCACATTTGTATTGAGAGCTACTTTAATTTTTTTGACTGGTAAGCGATGCAGCAATTTTCTCATTTGTGTCAGGATTTTTACTGAATGCTGATTCTTATTCTTTCAGGTTTACTTTCTCACAAATGGTGGGTCAGAAATCTACAATGATGAGAGAAGGAACTCCCTAGATGAGGCTATCAAACACTGTTTGGAAAATGGCTTGCAAGGTGTGATATCAGAAGTGAAAGCTATTTTCCGAAATCCAGGAGCCATTCATAGAATCAAAGAGGCCAATCTTGGCCTTCTTACCTACGGGCAGCTAAAGTATGTATTGATCAGCTTCAGTATTTCAAGTCTGTTTACAAGAGCTAACAATTTCATTATGATAATCATTCTTCAATGCATATTAGTGTCTTATGATAAAAGTTGTACCTCCTTGTGCAGCAACGTTCCCGAGGCAGTGTATATGCAACACTTGATGGGTGTAGAGGGTGTCATTGTTGATTTGTTGAAGGAAATCACAGAAGTAGTTTCGGCTTTTATCAAACCAGCGGATGCAATGGAATCAAGTTTGTCAAATTATGAAGAATGCAAGACAGAGTCCCTAACCAGGCCTAACTTCTCGCAAAGGGAACTCACTTTTTTACTCAAGCTCATTCCTGAGCTAATACAAAAATCAATCTGAGTCCATCCAAAATTGAAGTATCAACACTACACGGTTTTTTTTTCTTCGAGGAAGAGGCAACATTTGCCTCGATTAATAGGAAATGTTGTGTAAATGTTGGCTAACGTCAATGTAAACCACCTCCTTACGGCTTAAATATCATAAATGAAGTCTTCTTCAGTTACTTGTACAGTGATGCACTTGGAAAATGGTTTACTGTATCTTGAATTCTAGTACGAAGTACAAAATATGGAGGCATGAAAGAATGTGTGAGCTTAATCTGTTTTCATTTATATTTAATACCATTTCAAGTACTCCACATCAGCCCCTATGAAAATCAATCTTTCATATCAATACCCATAAAATTAAAACTTCTAATATAAAATTGTTTCCACCATCAGCATATTTGGCACTCCTATTAACACTTATGGAAAGGCAAAGTGAGAAGAAGGGATGCTGGATGTGCACTCTTTCAAGAGTGGTCTTTGAGATGGGCTAAGAATTTTGGGAGATATCATTAAGTAATGGGCTAGGATGGCCGTCTATTAAGTCAAATGTAATGGGCTTCCGCTAATGGACCCCTTGTGATAGAATGAATCCTAACTGGTCAAAGGGGAGCTAAAGCGGATACAAGGGATCTAAAATCAGTATACGAGAACAAAAAAAAGAGATTTGACAAATCAAAATATATTAAATAAAAATAAAATATTAAATTATTATAATGTATATCTCATTTAATTTAATTTAGATTTTATTTATAAAATTGGTGTTAGGTCACGGATGTCGTGACATCTATGCCTAATAGTGGAGCTTTCAATTTTAAATTAAGATAATTTTGGAGATCAATCTAATATATATTCTCAAAATTTATCACTTTAAATTTTATATTTATCTTTGTTTTTATAAAATTTTATAGATTCCCCGACGACATTCCTAAATGCCACGAAATGTCTTTTATCTTGATTTCAAAAAAATTTGTCAACATGCTACATATTGCAAACCATTTTTATTGTGGCCTCCTAAAAAATAATTTGCCGTTGAAACTTCTCGTCTATGTATTATTCCATGAGTTTTCATCGTCATGGTCGAGAAAAATCTGGCTTGGCCAACAGACATGGTATTTTTCTCCAACCTCATCTACAACCAAGAAATGTATGTTTAACATCAGACATGTCTGATGTTTATAGGACTCCGAAGAAATTCATAACTTTCGAATTAAAGCAAATGTGAAAAGTTTGAAAATGAAAGAGAGCAAAATAGAATTGTGCTCATTATTTAAATATATAACATTCATTTGAGCCAATTTAATTATTTTTATTTTGTTTTTTTTCCTTAAAGAGAAAGATATTGAATTGATATTATCCAGTGGGAGAGATGGGATAATTACCATCGAAGATTAAAAAAACTATCTTAAACACCCTAACATAGGTTGGCGTTGGGTACTTGACCCACAATAACCGCTTGAACGGCTGCCACCACGGCCTTGGAGCAACCAGATCTGGTTGCCACCCACCGGCCATAATCAGGCACCCCGGAGACCAGGGTGGCAGCAATGGCCACTTTGAGGTAGGGCAGCATTGTTAATTTTTATTTTTTAGTTAACAAAGTTCAAGTTGGGTCATAATTTTAATATTTTGTTTTAATTATTATTATAAAGTTTCCTCTTTTCTTTTCTATTAATTGGATCTTGATTCTTACACGTCCACCTGATAATATAAAAATTTGATAAAAAGCTCAGTTATTTGAGTGATTACTACTTTGATTACTACTAGTATTAAATGGAGCGTATAAAGTATAAACACCCATCATTGGTATCCGTAAGCTGTACCTTGTGGCTACTACTAATCTTCTCACTTTCCGAAGTTCAAACAGTCCGTCAAAGCTAAAGCATTATATATTGTTTCTCACTTTCTCGGAAGCATCTCTGTAACTAACTTCATATTAGATCTGCTCTTCACGTGTGTCGGATGCCTTGGATGATTCCTCTCAAAGTTTCAGACTTGAACAGTCAGAGATAAAAGGCATATTTCTTTCTCCACGCAAAACGCAACCATAGAAACATGCCCACCTTTTATTCAATCCATCCTGGTAGCCTGGTATACACCACTCCTTGAATGTGATGGAAATTTATTCACCTTTTACGTGACAACAACTTTTTTTCTTTAATAGTGAGAACAGGTTTTTAACCTTTACGCTTGAACACTGCTAACTGCTCGGCATTACTTTAATTTCTGTGGGGACTCTGTTTCCGCACGGATCTGCTGAAGTACGTGCACGACGGAGAGAAAGGCAAAACACAACAGTGATGCACATGATTTAGAATCTTTACTTTAAGATAATAGCTAAAAAAAAGCTTTCCATTACCCACAATCTCCTTAAATTTTCCGGCCCTTGTGAACATGTTAAACTAGTGTTCCACTAAACTCCCACTACCCCTTCAAAAAAGTACACAAAAAGAGGTATTCAGTAGTGTAATTCTTCGCCGCCGCCGGAAAAAAATTCCCCTCATGTGCTGGAACTATGATCACCGGTAACAATCCTGGCCGGTAGAAGAAGGAATCCTATCACAGCTATTCACTTCTTCACTTGGATTTCCAATGGATGATAATTCCGTGATAACACTAGCTTCTGGAGAACTTGGTTCCATGTCACGAGCAGGACTTCTTGTGGGCTCTGCAGTTTTATTCCTATTCCTCACAAGACCACTGCATCTCCTGGTAGCATCATTTTTCCGACTTCTTTTATTGAGAAATATGCGGCACAGAACCCATTCCTCCGTTGCCATTTCCGAATTCTGAAATCAAGTATTTTGTTCTCATGAGGATCAGGATGCTAACATATCTTACACACATACATAATACATACACTAATTCAATAACATAGTCATAACCCAATATAAACTAATTATTGGGCTCGCTA
>JAURVB010014882.1:0-23022 GCA_033002965.1 Piper betle
AGAGTAATACCAGTTTGGGAAAATACAACATTTTAAAAAATTATACGGACAATACAACATTTCAAATAATTATAGAGACACACATAGTAATTTTAAAGGTGCGGTCCTGTGTCGAACTGAGTTAATTCCTTGACCCCGATTGCGTTACAGTGCATGGTGGTCGAATTTAGTCTCAGTCCAACAAGGGCTGCCAAAAGGGAAAGTACAACATTTGAAATGATTATACGAACCTCGATATTTCAAACTCTTAGTTGTGACCAACGATCATAATCTGAACGAGAAAATAAAATTATACGTAAGTATAATTTTATTTGAGTAGAATGCATATAGCTAAATATCTAATATATATATATATATATATATATATATATCATTTTCAAAAATATTAAATATTAAATTATCAACAAATATAGTGAGATAATAAATTATTCATGTGACATAATTATTTAAGTCCTACTTTATAGTTTAAAGTAATTATCTAAATCATAATTAACACTTAACAAATAATAAAGTAATTATTAATAATAAACAAGTACTTAATTATTATTATTAGTATATTTTCTTTTGAGATAATAAATTTTCGTATAATAATTAATTAGTTTAGTAACAATACCAATAACCAATTAAAATGATTATTTTTAAAGATTTATTACGAGTTCGTATTAATTTTTTAACTCGAGTCGGTATCGAGTCAACCCTTTCCAAACTGCATCCGCGTCAATTTTTTATTTTTTCTTACGGTCTTTACAATCTCCCCAACTTGGAGATATTTCGTCCCCGAAATATCATAACGGCAACAGAACAATCATGATTAATTTTATTTATTTCTTCGGGATCAGTTCATGCTACTACAAATATTAACTCCTATGCCACAAACAGGCTAGGGTATTTCCTTGCCATTTCTTGTTTAGTCTCCCATGTAGCTTCCTCTGACCCCTGATTTTTCCACAATACTTTTACCAAAGGAATTTCCTTGTTCCTGAGTGCCTTTATTTCTCTTTTCAGGATGCGGATCGGCTTTTCCTCGTAGGTCAAATTTAATTGTAGCTCTAAGTCTTCAAAATTTGTGATGATATGATCCTCATCCCGTACATATTTCTTTAGCATTGACACATTAAAAACATTGTGTACTCCAGCTAGGCTTGGTGGCAATGCTAATCTATATGCACAATTCCCAACTCGATCCAGGATTGGAAATAGTCCTATGAATCTTGGCTTCAACTTCCCTAATATTTTAAATCTGATCACCCCCTTCGTAGGAGATGTCTTTAGGTACACAAACTCCCCAACTTGGAACGCTAGGTCCTTCCTTAGAGTATCAACATAACTCTTTTGTCGATCTTGAGCTGCCTTAAGTCTTTGCTGAATGAGTTTCACCTTTTCAGTTGCTTCCCTCACCATCTCTGGCCCGACTATAACTGCTTTGGTAGACTCCAGCCAGCACGATGGAGATCTATAAGGCCTACCATATAAGGCTTCAAATGGTGCCATCCCTTACTGGCTTGGTAAGAGTTATTGTAGGTGAATTCAGCCAAGGCTAAGTGTTTCTCCCAGTCACCTCCTCAGTCAAGAATGTAAGCTCTTAACAAATCTTCCAAAGTTTGAATAGTCCTCTCACTTTGACCATCAGTTTGGGGATGATATGCTGTACTCAACGTAATTTGAGTTCCCATGGCTTTTTAAAAAGCTTCCCAAAAATGCGAGGTGGATAGGGGATCGTGGTCAGAGACTATCTCCTTTGGAATCCCATGCAACTTGACAATATTGTCAACATACCATCCTACCAGGTATTCTGCTGTCCTCATTGATTTCGTGGGGATGAAGTGAGCTACTTTAGTTAGTCAGTCCACAACTACCCATATGGAGTCATGCTTCTTGTGAGTCCTTGGGAGCTTTGACAATATAATCGCATGTGACACACTCCCATTTCCAGGTTGGTATTTCTAAAGGTTGCAATAGTTCTACAAGTAGTTGATGTTGGGCTTTGATCTGTTGGCAAGTCTGAACACTTAGAGACAAAATCCACAACATCCCTCTTCATCCCAATCCACTTGTAGGTTCACTTTAAATCCTGATACATTTTACTAACTCCATGGTGTATCGAGAACTTTGAGCGATCAGCCTCCTCCAAAATATTCCGCCTCAGTGCATTATCCTTGGGTACACACAACCTTCCTCTAAATCTGATCACACTATTTGAATCAGCTACAATGTCAGGAATCTTGTCCAACATTTTATTCAGCTCCTCATCACCCATTTGTGCTAGCTTAACACGATCAACAAAATCATTGGAAACAACCAAATTTTCTAGTAATCCTATTAGTTGCTCCACCGGGTTGATAGCTACCACTTTTGCTGACATGGCCCAAAGTCTAGCTAGCTGCTGACTTTTGTCCACTTTGCCTTGCAACTCAACGTGTCAGCTACCACATTCACTTTCCGTGGATGGTATAAGATTTGGAAGTCATAGTCCTTCAAATATTCTATCCACCGCCTCTGTCGAAGGTTAAGGTCATTCTGGGTGAAGATATATGTAACGACCCGGCCCAAAGTGCAACGTAATGGGCCTAAGTCATTTCTTTAAAATAGTTAACCCAAGTTAAAGATCTATAGTTCATTCTCACTTATAAACAGGATCTTCTCCCAGTAGGTACTAGATGTGGGACTAAGTTCAGGGATCTCACAATCCACCGACCTTAGGAAATTTCATCCCACCTACCTTAGGAAATTTCGTCCCCGAAATGCCTATACTTGGCCCGTTGCTAGCCCCAGCCAACGACCTTTCTGTCCCATGACCGGCAGCCTAGCAAACGTCCCTAGTCTTGGCCCGTTGCTAACCCCATCCCACGACCTTTTTTGGCCCATGACTGGTAGCCTAGCCAACATCCCTAGTCCAACCCACCATCTAACACGTAACCAGGTTGCTCTGATACCACCTGTAACGACCCGATCCAAAGTGCAATGTAATGGGCCTAAGTCATATCTTTAAAATGGTTAACCCAAGTTAAAGATCTATATAAAGATCTATAGTCCATTCTCACTTATAAATAGGATCTTCTCCCAGTAGGTATTAGACGTGGGATCAAGTTGAGGGATCTCACAATCCACCCACCTTAGGAAATTTCGTCCCCGAAATGCTTATACTTGGCCCGTTGCTAGCCCTAGCCCACGACCTTTCTGGCCCGTGACCGGTGGCCTAGCCAACGTCCCTAGTCTAGCCCGTTGCTAGCCCCAACCCATGACCTTTCTGGCCCGTGACCGGCAACCTAGCCAACATCCATAGTCCAGCCCACCATCTAATACGGAACCAGGTTGCTCTAATACCACCTGTAATGACCTGGCCCAAAGTGCAAAGTAATGGGTCTAAGTCATTTATTTAAAGTGGTTAACCCAAGTTAAAGATCTATAGTCCATTCTCACTTATAAATAGGATCTTCTCCCAGTAGGTATTAGATGTAGGACTAAGTTGAGGGATCTCACAATCCACCCACCTTAGGAAATTTCGTCCCCGACGTCGGAAGATGATCCTACTCTCTTTGTCGATCAGTGTAGGGTCGATCTCACGTGTGTGGATGTCGGCCTGGGGTGGTAAATGGCCAAAAATAGAAGCTGGCGGCAAAAACAGGGGCGACGGCGGTGGGGGAAGAAATCCGGCCATCCTGGGTGGCGACGGGTTCCAATAGGGCTGGGGAAGGTAGATAGGTGGTCGAGGGTGACGAGGCGACCACCCAATTGAGGCGGCGACGCTCACCGGCGGTGGAATCGCCGACGCGAGCGCGCCGCTAGGCAGGCGATGCGAGCGTCGCCGCGGCTGGAAGATGGCCGGAGTTGGCCGGGCGACACCGCAACGACATGGGAGGGCTGGTCGGCGACGATTGACGGGGGCCGGAGGTGGTTGGCGGCGGCAGCGGTGGGAGGTCGCCTGGTGTCGGGAACAGAGCATGCCGGAGAAGAAGAAGAAGGGAAAAAATTACCTTGGGTGGCAAACTTGTAAATAATGCTTGACTCGACACAACTCGAGTTAAATAATAATACCAACTCGTAAATAACACCGGGCTCGATACCGACTCGAGTTAGAAAATAATACTAACTCGTAATAAATCTTTAAAAATAATTATTTTAATGGGTTATGGGTAAAGATACTAAACTAACTAATTATTGTATGAAATCGCCACGAGTAATAAAAATACGATAATGATAAACAGTCGATAATTAATCGGCGTAATTCATGTGGTTAAATTAAATCGAAGGGTTATAAGTAATTAATAAAATAAAGATTTTACCTTTACCATATTAAATTTAATATTAGGTAAATAAAGTGATTATTTTAATAACGAGTCAGTAATGTAGAAAATGGGTTATTAAATTATAGTCGGGTAGCAATCACTTGCGTCGAACCTAAAGAGAATAATGAAAATAAATAACGTTTGAAACTTTATTGAGTCGAATAATTTATAGTAATTGTATTAATAATATTTTTGAATAATACAAATTATTTTAAATAATTTAATTGAACAACTTAATCAATTAAATTGCTGTAAGTAATAGTAGCGATTAAAAATTATAACTGTCAACTAAATCATCAAGATCGGGGTTAAATAATTATCATTGCAAAGGAAAATTAAATACTTGTTGATTAGTAATAATTATTTTATCCATTGTTAAGTATTAATTAGGATTTAGATAATTAATTTAAAAATGTGAAGTAGGATTTACATGATTATGTCACAGGAATAATTAATTATCTCACTAGATTTGTTGATAATTTAATATTTAATATTTTTGAAGATGATATATATATTAGATATTTAGTTGCATGCATTCATACTCGAATAAAATTATACTTATGTATAATTTTATATTCTCGTTCAGATTAGGATTAGTGGTCGCAGTTGCGAGTTTGAAATATCCAGGTTCGTATAATCATGTGAAATGTTGTATTGTCTGTATAATCATTTGAAATGTTGTACTTTCCCTTGTTAGCAGCCCTAGTCGGTCTGAGCCCAGATTCGACCACCATGCGCTGTAACGCAATCGGTGTCAAGGAATTGACTCAGTCCGACACGGGGCCGCACCTTTAAAATTACTATGTGTGTTACTATGTGTGTGCTTATAATTAATTGAAATGTAGTATTGTCCGTATAATTATTTTAAATGTTATATTATCCCAAACTGGTATAACTATATGAATTGTTGTATTTTCCCAAATTAGTAGCCTTTGTAGGCACTAATCTTATTGTAAAAACCATGATTTTTATTACAAGACTCAAACCTAAATATTATGAAATAAATATAGATGAACCAATATGGTTGGTTATCAAGTCGACCGGTCATGGTTCGACTTAAGGTCACCTAGAAAATACCTATTCATGAATGGATGATGGGATGTGAGAATTTAATGAAGGGGTCGTTGAACCTAGGAAATACCAATGGATGATGGGGTGTGAGAATTTAATGAAGGGGCTCGTTGAACCTAGGAAATACCAATGGATGATGGGGTATGAGAATTTAATGGAGGGAATGGTTGAAGTGTATATATATGCAGGAGGAGGGAGTATTTCATCCCTCATCTCCGTCCCAGGCGACCTCCCCATTACTGTGTGAGTACTTCATTCCTCATCTTATTTGTTTCCATTAGGATTCTTGCATGCAAGGTTTGTTGAAGACGCCCTGCCAAGTTGCTAGATCTCCAGCGTCTTATGCATGGGGTTCTTGTCGATTGCTTAGTTGTTTTGTAAATGGACATGTTAATAATTAATTATCATTAGAATTGCTGAAAATTTAATAAGGAATGAAGACTAACATGAACTAATTACATCATTTAAAATTGATAGTGTACTTAGTCATGTTAGTTGCATGTAGGTTCATGCAAAATAAAATTATACTAATGTATAATTTTATGCCCTCATTCAGATTAGGGTTCACGGGTCACAGTCAGACGAAATCACAAGTCAGGTACGTATAATAGGTAGAACATCGTACTTTCCTTGTTGGTAGCCTAGGTCGGCCTGAGCCCAGATTCGACCACCATGCACCGAGTGCAACCGGGGTCAAAGAATTGACTCAGTCCGACATGGGGTCGTATTATATGTGTAAATTGTGTAATGCATCGACATTGTTTTGGAGTAGTGATAGCCGCCCCATAAAAGGCTACGGCTTGCGGGTGTGCTGAGGCGACTGGCACTAGAGTTGGCGGTGAGAGCTTCCCCATAAACGGGGCCTAGCAATCACCTGAGTGCAGTGATAGCCTCCCAATAAAAGGGCTACGGCCGGGGTGTGTGAGGCACTGGCACTAGAGTTGGCGGTGAGAGCTTCCCCACAAACGGGGCCTAGCAATCACCTGAGTGCAGTGATAACCTCCCCATAAAAAGGCTACGACCGGGGTGTGTGAGGTACTGGCACTAGAGTTGGCAGTGAGAGCTTCCCCACAAACGGGGCGTAGCATTCACCTGAGTGCAGTGATAGCCTCCCCATAAAAAGGCTACGGCCGGGGTGTGCGAGGCACTGGCACTAGAATTGGTAGTGAGAGCTTCCCCACAAACGGGGCGTAGCAATCACCTGAGTGCAGTGATAGCTTCCCCACAAAAGGCTACGGCCGGGGTGTGCGAGGCACTGGCACTGGAGACGGTAGTGGTAGCCTCCCCACAAAAGGGCTACGGCCGGGGTGTGTGGATCACATCGGATACCTCCTCTGCATTTGTATTGGAGTATAGCGGAATTGCTCCACCGCATATTAAAATAAACATAAGGAAATAGTGGAATGTACTTGATTTGTTTTATCTATTATACTACTTAGTGTTGTAATCACTAACGCGGAATTGCTTCTGCAGGTGTGCAGATACGGTAGGTGATTGATAAGTAGGGCATGGAGCAAAATAAATAGGAGGACTCCTTTTATTATTTATTTGAGAAATAAGTGTGGCTACTGGGAAACGGTCTAAGACTGTGGGATCTTTATATATATTTTTGTTAAAAAAAATGTTAGACATATTTGCTTAATTGTGAGTAACACCTGGCCAGCTAGGCCCACAATGTTGTGACAAATGGCCGGGTCGTTACACTTATAATGAGCTCGTAGACGATTTTTAACCTCAAAATGAATTGGGGGACCATGGTTAATCTCAAAATGAATTGGGAGACCACCTGATCTCAGAATGAGCTGGGAGCCGTTTTCTAATCTCAGAATGAGCTGGGAGACAATTTCTAATCTCAGAATGGACTGGGAGACCATGAATAACCTCAAAATGAATTGGGGGACCACCTAATCTCAGAATGAGCTGGGAGACGATTTTTAACCTCAAAATGAATTGGGGGACCATGACTAATCTTAAAATAAATTGGGAGACCACCTAATCTCAGAATGAGATGGGAGCCGTTTTCTAATCTCAGAATGAGCTGGGAGACAATTTTTAACCTCAAAATAAATTGGGGGACCATGATTAATCTCAAAATGAATTGGGAGACCACCTAATCTCAGAATGAGTTGGGAGCCATTTTCTAATCTCAGAATGAGCTAGGAGACAATTTCTAATCTCAGAATGAACTGGGAGACCATGAATAAGCTCAAAATGAATTGGGGGACCACCTAATCTCAGAATAAGCTGGGAGATGGATTTTAACCTCAAATGAATTGGGGGACCATGACTAATGTCAAAATGAATTGGGAGACCACCTAATCTCATAATGAGCTGGGAGCCATTTTCTAATCTCAGAATGAGCTGGTAGACAATTTCTAATCTCAGAATGAACTAGGAAACCATGAATAACCTCAAAATGAATTGGGGGACCACCTAATCTCAGAATGAGCTAGGAAATGATTTTTAACCTCAAAATGAATTGGGGGACCATGACTAATCCCAAAATGAATTGGGAGACCGCCTAATCTCAGAATGACCTGGGAGCCATTTTCTAATATCAAAATGAGCTGGGAGACAATTTCTAATTTCAGAATGAACTGGGAGACCATGACTAACCTCAAAATGAATTGGGGGACCACGACTAATCTCAAAAATGAATTGGGAGACCACCTAATCTCAGAATGAGCTGGGAGACAATTTCTAATCTCAAAATGAACTGGGAGACCATGAATAACCTCAAAATGAATTGGGAAACCACCTAATCTCAAAATGAGCTGGGAGACGATTTTTAACCTCAAAATAAATTGGGGGACCATGACTAACCTCAAAATGAATTGGGGGACCACCTAATCTCAGAATGAGCTGGGTGATGTTTTCTAATCTCAGAATGAGTTGGGAGTCGACCTTTACTAATCTCAAATTGACCTAAGTGACAAACTACTAATCTCAGAATGACCTGAGGGATAATTACTCTTTATTTGTGTAATAATACTAATGAAAACAAGTGAAATGATAATAGATATTATATTGACTTGTTTCATTTAATTATGCGGCTTAGTGGTTTTATCACTAACGCGGAATTGCCTCCGCAAGTGGGCAGCTTTGGACTAAAGAATAGAAGTGTGGTTGGTGGTTCTTTTACCAACTCAAGTATGGTGAATCGATAATAAAGTTGAACTTCCTTATCATTCTCTTGTGTTATAAATGTGGCTATGGGAAATGGTCCGAGACTGTGGGACGGTTATTTTATATTTTAGAGAACATGATTTATTGTTATGATTCATAGTATATGTTGCGAGAGATATTTGCTGTATTTCAATTCATGTTCTGGAATGATACATCTACATTACTTATATTTTTAAGTAACACCCGGTCCGGTTTGGGTGGGTCGTTACAATATACTTCAAACTCTGGTGGTCAGTGAAGACTTCGAACTGGGCTCCATACAAGTAGTGTCTCCAAATCTTAAGGGCAAAAACCAATGCTGCGAGTTCCAAGTCGTGGGGTGCATAATTTTGCTCATGAATCTTCAATTGATGAGACGCATAGGCCCCCACCTTACCTTCTTACATAAGGACGCATCCTAAACCCAACAGAGACGCATCACTGAAGGCTACGAATCCTTCATTACCATTTGGCAGGGTCAAGACTGGTGCAGTTGTTAAACTCTTCTTTAGAGACTGGAAACTCTCCTCACACTTACTACTCCATTCAAACTTGACCCCCTTCCTTGTGAGTTTGGTCATCGGCGATGCTACTAAAGAGAAGTCTTTAATGAATTTCCGATAGTAACCCGCTAAACCAAGGAAGCTTCTGATATCAGTGTCTGACTTAGGTTGTGGCCAATCAGTGACTGCTTTCACTTTTGATGGATCCACTGCAATTCTAGCCTTTGAGACAATATGACTAAGGAAATTTACCTCCCTCATCCAGAAGTCACACTTTGAGAGCTTGGCGAACAGTTGATGTTCTCTCAGAACTTGAAGAGTAATAGATAGGTGCTTCAAATGCTCTTCTTCATTATTTGAATAGACCAGAATGTCGCCCACAAATACAATAATAAACTTGTCCAGGTATGCGTGGAATACTGTGTTCATGAGTGACATAAAGGCCAATGGTGCATTTGTTAGACCAAAAGGCATAACCAAAAACTCATAATGTCCATACCGAGTTTGGAAAGCCATTTTTTGTATGTCTGACTCCTTTACTCGCAACTAGTGATAACCAGACTGCAAGTTTATCTTAGAAAATATTCTAGCTATTTTTAGCTGATCAAACAAGTCATCAATCCTCGGTAAGGGGTACCGATTCTTGACTGTCACTTGATTGATTTTTTGCATAGTCAATACACAACCGAAGTGATCCATCTTTCTTCTTCACAAAAAGAATAGGGGCTCCCCAGGGGAAGTACTTGGTCCGATGAAGCCTACCAGCAACAACTCTTCTAGTTGACTCTTTAACTCCTTGAGTTTTACTGGAGCCATGCGGTATGGTGCTTTAGAAATTGGTGTTGTTCCAAGTGGTAGGTCAATGGCAAACTCCACTGCCCGCTTAGGAGGTAGCCCTGGAAGTTCTTCTGGGAATACATCGGGAAACTCTGCTACCACAGGAATCATGGACAACTCTTTGGGTTTGGACTCAGACTCAACTCAACTAAATTACCCAAAACGGTTGCCAACCTCACTTGGTGGCGATGGGGCAAGCCTTTTCGGTAATGTCTATCCAGCTCTCCGCGTCTATCGGATCGATCCTTCTAACAAATAGTTCAGCTCCATTCTTCTTGAACTTTTCCATAGTGTAACAGTCACTATCATCAACAGCTGGCGGTACCACTTGTTGGATTACCGGTGGCACTGGGTTTGGACGCTCCCCTCGCTCGCCTGGGTTTGCTAACCCTGCCCGCCCTTGGGTACTTCCCTGATCACCATCTAGGGTGATTCTAGGTCCCGCTGCTGAGTTTGAGGCTCCATTCCCTGCTACCACTCCTGGTAACTGCTGAACAATATTCTGCACCACAAAATTTGTATTTTTTGAAGCCTGCGCCAGTCCTTGTATGGCCGTCAAGATCTGAGTCAATACATTCTTCGTGTTCAAATTTGACGGAGTAGATTGGTTTGTCTGTCTACAAGTGCCTGTCATATGAAACATTGAACCATCATGGTTCATTTATATGTTCTTGTTTCAGTTTTGACTTAGGTTTATTAGCGAATAACTTTGTTAATTAATAACACAACATAGTGAAAAAAGATAATTACTAGACTTTTCAACAAGGTACTTGAGTCATAAAATGTGGGCTTGTGGGAAACTTGGCTCTGATACCACCTGTAACGACCCGCCTGAACTGGACCGGGTGTTACATAAAAATATAGTTAATGTAAATGTAGCATTCCAGAACATGAATTTAAATACAGCAAATAAGTCTCGCAACATATAATATAAATCGTAACAATAAATCATGTTCTCTAAAATATAAAATAACTGTCCCACAATCTCAGACCATTTCCCATAGCCACATTTATAACACAAGAGAATAATAAGGAAGTCCAATTTTTATTATCGATTCACCATACCTAGGTTGGTAAAAGAACCACCAACCACACTTCTATTCTTAAGTCCAATGCTGCTCACCTGCGAAGGCAATTCCGCGTTAGTGATAAAACCACTAAGCCGCATAATTAAATGAAACAAGTCAATATAATCCCCATTATCATTTCACTCGTTTTTATTATTATTATTACACAAGTCTTTAGTAACTGTCTCTCAGCTCATTCTGAGATTAGGTGGTCTCCCAATTCATTTTGAGATTAGTCATGGTCTCCCAGTTCATTCTGAGATTAGAAATTGTCTCCCAACTCATTTAGAGATTAGGTGGTCTCCCAATTCATTTTGAGATTAGTCATGCTCTCCCAGTTCATTCTGAGATTGGAAATTGTCTCCTAGTTCATTCTTAGATTAGGTGGTCTGTAACACCCCGTTTCGGCTTACCCGTGAACTGACCCGAAATGTCACCGGCGACCGAACCGTTCGCTAATCTACTGGGTTCAGTTAAGCCGACTCGGATCTGCCCTCGATGTCTTAAGATGGAAGCTCAAACATGAACGGATGAATGAGAACAATTGGGTTCTAACGAAGTCCTACATGCATGCCATGACGTGCAAGCAAAACTAAACCATGCAACAAGCATGAAATTTAAATAAAAATTCATTAATTTTTACGGAAAAACGGACAAAATCTCCCCTAAAAGTGCAATAGGGGCCAACCTATCCACAACAAGGGTATGTAAATATTTTATTAAAATACGATAAAACATAACAATCTACCGCGGCATCCTATCATTATGTCATTTGTTTTCATCCTCTCGATGGGATGATAACTCATTTCTCACCATCTTCTCGATGTTATCATCCTATATTCAGGTACACCTGACTCTCATCGCTCATAACTCACAGTTAGCCTCGACCAATGCGTGGCGACTCAGTGCGTGGTTCATGACACTGACTCGACTCGAACCAACGGTTGAACCGACTGGTTTGGTAACGTAAAACTCTTACTCGAGTCACGGGTTTTACATGGTCTCCTAATTCATTTTGAGATTAGTCATGGTCTCCCAGTTCATTCTGAGATTAGAAATTGTCTCCCAGCTCATTCTGAGATTAGGTGGTCTCCCAATTCATTCTGAGATTAGTCATGGTCTCCCAATTCATTCTGAGATTAGAAATTGTCTTCCAGCTCATTCTGAGATTACTGCCGACAAGGCTACCGGTTTGGGAAAATACAACATTTCATATAGTTATACCAGTTTGGGGAAATACAACATTTTATATAATTATACTAGTTTGGGAAAATACAACATTTCAAATAATTATACGGACACACATAGTAATTTTAAATGCGTACGGCTCTCCCCAATTGCGTTACAGCGCATGGTGGTCGAATTTGGGCTCAGGCCGACTAGGGCTGCCAACAAGGGAAAGTACAACATTTCAAATGATTATACGGACCTGGATATTTCAAACTCGCACCTGCGACCAACGATCCTAATCTGAACGAGAACATAAAATTATACATAAGTATAATTTTATTCGAGTAGGAATGCATGCAGCTAAATATCTATATATATATATATACATTTTCAAAAATATTAAATATTAAATTATCAACAAATCTAGTGAGATAATTAATTATTCATGTGACATAATTATTTAAGTCCTACTTTACATTTTAAATTAATTATCTAAATCATAATTAACACTTAACAAATAATAAAGTAATTATTAATTCATAAACAAGTATTTAATTATTATTATTAGTATATTTTCTTTTGAGATAATAAATTTCTCGTACAATAATTAATTAGTTTAGTAACATTACCAATAACCCATTAAAATGATTATTTTTAAAGATTTATTACGAGTTCGTATTAATTTTTTAACTCGAGTCGGTATCGAGTCAACCCATATTTACAAAACTGCCACCCTTCTTCTTCTTCTTCTTCTCCTATCGCCATTCTTCTCTTCTCCAAAAACAGGTTCATCCTTCTCCTCCAACCCTTATCTTGGCACCCAATTGAACCACCATTTAAACATCCCAACAAAGCATCAACAACAAGATAAAATCAGCAAGCGAGGAAGCCTCATGTGCGTGTTTTACAGCAGCTATCCAAGACGACCATGTGCTGCACCATGGCGCCCAACTCCTGGCCTGTTCTTCTTCTCCCAGCCTCAAGACCCCTCCTTTCTTGCACCTTGCTCCAATTCAGATGTTCCATGACCTCAGGCTGGCATCAAAATAGGAAAGATTGGCCACCTTTGGACGTTGCATGAAGTATGGTCGTTCTCCCCACTTCTGCACGTCGCTGCCATGAATTTCGGCGAGAAGGTGGTCTGTAGTGGATTATTCCGGTGGCCTGAACTACTGTGATGGAACCCATGATGCTGTCGACGAAGCACAACCGGTGTTTACCCCTCTGAAGCTTCCATTACAGCATCAATTGCAGCAGAACGTCGCCACTTCCGTCACCCTTGCAACTCTGCCACCTCACAGCTGCAATTCCGCCACCCACCGGAAACCAAGGACATGGCGAGCCCTCCCTTCGACCCAGCAGCAAGAGAGGTCATCGGGGTGTGAGGGACTGCCTTGCAATTGTTCTTACGGTCGCCCATCTTGCCAAAGTTTCAGGCTACTCGGCCATGGACGGGATTCCAATTTCAGTTCAGTTTAGTTCTTTTCTTGTTGATTTACAACTTTAATTCCCATGATTAACAAGCTTACTATCAATTAAAAATATGCATGCAAGAATCCTAATGTAAAAGAAATAAGAAAAGGGACGAGATACTCACGCAACAATGAGGAGGGTGCCTGGGACGGAGAGGAGACAAGAAGGAGTGGACGGCTAGGGAAAAGGATTTCCCACAATCTTCACAACTATATATATATACAACTCAACGAGTCCCTCAATTAAATTCTTACACCCTACCCCTACCGCCCATTCATGAATAGGTATCACTTGGCTAAAGTTCGTTCTCCCTTTTCCTCCCACTCACCAAGTTGTCACCCACCCATGACCGGGGTTTGGCCTTAGGTTGAACCATGACCGGTCGACTAATGATCATAATAATCGTGATGACCAATCATATCAATTCACCCGTACTTCACTTAACCGGGTAACCGGGTAAATAAATGGGTAAATAATAAAATATAATAATTAACCGGGTAAACAATATAACATGTTCGGTCCTTTCTGGACCACATCTAAGTCAACATTTTTTTTCTCATGGTCTTTACACACCCGGTCCGATATGGGCGGGTCGTTACACTGTCCATGGCCGAGTAGTCTAAAACTTTGGCAAGATGGGCGACCGTAAGAACAATTGCAAGGCAGTCCCTCACACCCCGACGACCTCTCTTACTGCTGGGTCGACGGGAGGGCTCGCCATGTCCCTGGTTTCCAAGTGGTGGCAGAATTACAGCTGTTTGTGGGCGGAGTTGCAAGGGGTGATGATGGTGATGGTAGTTCCTCTGAAATAGATGCTATAATGGAAGATTTAGATGGGTAGACACCAGTTGTGCTTTGTCGACAGCATCATGGGTTCCATCACAGCAGTTCAGGCCGCTGGAACACTCCACAGTGGACGATCTTCTCACCGAAATTCATGGCGGCGAAGTACAAAAGTGGGGAGAACGACCATACTCCATGCAACGTCCAAAGGTGGCTGATCCTTACTGCTTTGAGGCCGCCCTAAGGTCGTGGAACATCTGAATTGGAGCAAGGTGCAAGAAAGGAGGGGTCTTGAGGCTGGGAGAAGAAGAACAGGCCTGGTTTGCTACAGGATGGCTGCTGTAAAACATAGACGTTGGGTTTCATGTTTGGCTGTTTTAATTCGTTGTTGATGCCTTGTTGGGATTTTTATATGGTTGTTCAATTGGGTCGCTGGGGAAGGTTGCATAGGGTTGAAGAAGAAGACGGCATGGACCTGTTTTTGGGTGCAAAAATAGAGTTTGGAGAAGAAGGGAGACGTTGGGGAAGAAGAAGATGACAGTTTTATAAATATTGGTTGACTCGATACCTAATCGAGTTAAAAAATAATACTAACTCATAATAAATTTTTAAAAATAATCATTTTAATAGGTTATGGGAAAAGTTACAAAGCTAATTAATTACTGGACGAAATCGACATGGACATAAGTTTAAAAAATACGGTTATGATAATTTGTCGATGATTAATCGGTGTACCATAAGCGATTAATTTTAAATCAGATGGTTATAAGTAATTAATAAAATTAAAGATTTCACCTCTACCATATTAAATTTAATATTAGGTAAATAAAGCGATTATTTTAATAACGAGTCAGCAATGTAGAAAATGAGTTATTAAATCATAGTCGGGTAAAAAAATCACAAGCATTGAACCTAAGTAGCATAATGAAAATAAATAAAGTTCGAAACTTTATTGAGTTGAATATCTAAAATAATTAGTAATATCTTTGAATTAGGATAATACAAATTATTTTAAATAATTTCATTGACAACTTAATTAATTAAATTGCTATGAATAATGATAGCGATTAAAAATTATGATTTAGATAATTATAAGTTAATAATTTTTTAATTTAAAATATAAATTAGGACTTAAGTGATTATGTCACATGAATAATTTAATATTTAATATTGTTGAATTTTAATCATGATATATATTAGGCATTTAGTTGCATGTATTTCTACTCGAATAAAATTATATTTATGTATAATTTTATTTTCTCATTCAGATTAGGTTTGTTGGTCACAACTGCGAGTTCACTTACAAACTATCAAGGTCCGTATAATTATTTGAAATGTTGTATTTTCCCTTCTTTGCAGCCCTGATCGACTTGAGCCCAGATTCGACCACCATGCACCGAGTGCAACTGTGGTCAAGGAATTGACTCAGTCCAACACGGGGCCACACCCTTAAAATTACTATGTGGGAGACTTGGTCGACTTGAGTATCTGACTACCATGCACTGGAACGTAACCGTGGTCGACTCAATTCGGCACAAGGCAGCACCCCCGGAAAGATTGAACACCTGTCCCCATGCCAAAAGGAGTAACAGGGCGCAGTGGTGTAAGACGGCTCATTATGCACTTCTGATACTGAGAGGGTGAGTCAATGGCAAACATTGGTAACTACAAACCGTGGGCCACGTAGCGTGTGTGCGCATGCATGGGATGGTAGTTGGATGGGGTGGCCACCCCTCCCAGCATATAACGAGCTCGGCATAGGCTCATAACAACTTAAAGATTCTTGAAACGATAACAGGGATTTTATTGACTTGTTTCATTTAATTATGCGGCTTAGTGGTTTTATCACTAATGCAGAATTGCCGCCATAGGTGAGCAGCTTTGGACTGAAGAATAAAAGGGACTCAGGTTGGTGAATTGATAATAAAAATTGGACTTCCTTATTATTCTCTTGTGTTATAAATGTGGCTATGGGAAATGGTCCGAGACTGTGGGATGGTTATTTTATATTTTAGAGAACATAACTTATTGTTATGATTTATATTATATATTGACAGACTTATTTGTTGTTTTTCAATTCATGTTCTTGAATATTATCGTTACATCAATTATATTTTTAGGTAGCACCCGGTCCGGTTCGGGCAAGTCGTTTCAACCCCACCACCACTTTGGCTTGCCGCCAATGAGTTTTCACCTCGCCACCAGCCACCGAATTGGTACGGCCATGACCCTAGCCTCGTTGCTGTCTACATTTTTCCTGGTAACGGGCAATAGTCGCCCCATACTAGCCCATTTGCTTGTCTTCGAATCCGTTCGACTATGTTCTCGTATGCATGCTCACGTTCGTGTTCACTGGTCATGCCCAAGTACCAGCCCATGTCCATGTCCATGTCCATGTCCATCAGCCTAGCCGACCCAGCCCAATCGTTTATTTAACCCAGGCCATGTTGACAGGCTAATCCGGTCTGGTTCAGCTTGGCCAATCTGGTTTAGCCTATTTTCGGCCATTTCTCGACCATTTTTTGTAATTTGAGAACCTATACATTAGTTTAGATGCATATTCACATTGTTTAGCATGTATTGATGTTATTAGTATTTTTCTTAATTTATTAATTATTTTAATTATTTATTTATTCATGATTATTCATTTCTTGTTATTTATATATTTGTTGATTATGATGAATGATTATCTGACTAATTATTGTCACTGATAATGTATTTATTCATAAATATTATTTTTATTCATATTTATCTTATTCTAATTAATTGATTGATTGATTATTAATTATTTTCTTACATGTGTTATTATTTATACGTATTTAGTCGTATGCTCATATATTTGATATTTATATTATTATTCTTCATGATTAATTAATATTAGTCATTTATTCAATGATTTATGATTTATTTAGTTAATTATATGGTTTTTTATTTAATTATTTATATGTTTACTAACATGAGTATATATGATATTTACTCGTGTTTAGTCCTTATGTTTAGTCTTGTATTTATATAGTATAATTATATCATTATTATTATTTTCTGATTGGAGCTTTATTTATGTTCATGTATTTATTGTTTATCTAGTTATCTATGAATGCATTTCTTTGTTTATTTATCTACTTTTATTTATTATTATTATGTCCCGATTTAAGTGCCACATGTTTAGTTATAGGTTTGTTAGTATTGTTTTCTTTGTTGTGATGTATTGATGATGTGAGCACACACCACGAGCATGTATTATATAGAGATGTTAGTATTTTACTTAGTAGTGGGTTCTGATATAGGTTTCGGAGTCTGAGCTCACCGTAGATGTGCAGATATGCTTGGAGCTTGGACCACAGGTCTATAGGACTCTCCCTCTATGCTTGACTCCTTGCATGTTGAGTTTAATTGTGTTTTATACGTAGGACGACATCGGCGGAATTTTATTGCATCCCTCCAATGTCGGGTCATTTATATGTGTTTTCTAAGCATGTTTAATAAAACTACAAGAATGAGATCCCTTGTTGGTTTTCGAACTGAAGCTCTTGAAATGCATGATACAAGCCTCTTCCCTAAGCCTATTATATAAGTACGCACAATTTTACGAATTTCCTGAATAAGAGAATGAGTGGTATGGAGATATGTATGGACCGCACTAGTACTCCTTCAGACCCTGAGATAGTGTGGTATATGAGGGTATTGTGTAATGCAGCACATTTTCAGAATTTGTGGCACTAACTTAACTATTCCTTTTGCCACTCGAGTATCGTGGCAGGTGATACGGAAGATAAGAGGCCGTAAGCATTGTATGTATGAATATGATTATGAGTCGTGCATGCGAGCTGACACTTGCTTAAGTATTTTGCTTACCGCCCAGTATGAGGCAACCTTGAAGTTTCAAAAGTTTTCGTGGGTAATGGAATACCAATTTTGCCAGTTTGTATTAGTTATTTTTCGGACCATTAACATTCGTTATTGAAGTTTTTCATATAATATTTGTAGGTCTTGCAATCTTGAGTCGACTTTGGTGGGATGACAGATAAACGCTACACAAACTTGAGCTCAGCGCAATTATTTATTTTCTTACTTTTATTTATGTTCGATGTGTTTTGATGTGTATTTAACGGTATCATCCATTCTCATGACACCAACAAAGTTGTTTCGATCTATTTTATCGATCGAATCGTACCGACAGACAACTTTAAACATGACTCGACTAGATCACAACATTTTTTATTTGGTTCTCAAGTGCACCGAAATCGGAGTGTCTACAAATTAGTATCAGAGCCATGTCTTGGTCTATTGAGATGGGAGACTTTTGCTTTGAGCCAAGTGTGTGGAGTTGTTCTTAGCGAAGCTGATAGGTATTTCATTTGGTATCCTTTCAGTGTTTATAGAAATTATGAGATGGATAAGATCATGATTTCAATAGATGCCAACATGGATCTCATAGGCATGCCATGATAAGCATAAAGACATGTGTTCATTTTTACTATGCCAAAGATATGGACTACTTAGAGTGTCCACATATTCAGTTAGCTAAAGTTGAGACGAATAGTGACCAGGAGTATTTGGAGCACCAAGGACATTGTAGTACTTGTCCATCTTTTGTATATCATCACATCAGTCCTTCATTGGGCATGGTCTATATTGTGAGATGTTATGAGAGATGACACATACAAGGATTTGAAAAGTATGGAGACAGTGACAAAGTTAGTTGGCACATGAGTTGGACCATAAAGTACTTTAAATAGATCGATTAGGCATAGTTTTGAGGTCTACTTCGGAGAATTTGTAGCTTCAAACAGATCCCTGTATATGAAGGATATGGCTATGATAGTGGGGCCACTGAAGTACTTGGAGCAAAGATGAGAGTTTGGAGAGATGACTTGAGATGGACAACTTTCTGGAGATAGCTGTAATGACCCGGCCCAAAGTACAACGTAATGGGCCTAAGTCATTTCTTTAAAATGGTTAACCCAAAATAAAGATCGTGTAACAACCCACCCTAACCGGCTTGGGTGTTACATAAAAAGTTAAATGTTGTAAACATACTATTCATGAACATGAATCATAACACGGTAAATAAGTCTAGAAAATTTATAAATCATAAAAATAAATCATGTTCTAATAGCATGTGACAATACATAAAAATAAAGTCCCACAGTCTCTGACCGTTTCCTATAGCCACATTTATAACACAAGAGAATAAAAGGAAGTCCAATTTATTATCAATTCACCAAACCTTAGGTTGGTAAAAGAACCACCAACCACACTCTTAATCCTCAGTCCAAAGCTGCTCACCTGCGGAGGCAATTCTGCGTTAGTGATAAAACCACTAAGCCGCATAATTAAATGAAACAAGTCAATAATATAATCCCTATTATCATTTCTCGAGACTTTTAGTTGTTATGAGCCTATGTCGAGCTCTTAATATGCTGAGAGGGGTGGCCACCCCATCCAGCTCTAATCCAATGCATGCGCACACACGCTACGTGGCCCACGGCCTATAGTTACCGATATTTGCCATTAACTCACCTTCTCGGTATCACAAGTGCATAATGAGCCGTCTTGCGCCATTGTACCTGTCACCCCTTTCGGCATTGGGGCATGTATTCAATCTTTCTTGGGGGCAGGTATTCAATCTTTGAGGGGGTATCACAAGTGCATAATGAGTCGACCCTAGTTGCGCTCGGCGCATGGTGGTTAGATATGAACTCAAGTTGACCAAAACTCCCACATAATAATTTTAAAGGGTGCGGCCCCTTGTCGGACTGAGTCAATTCCTTGACCCCGGTTGCACTCGGTGCATGGTGGTCGAATCTGAGCTTAGGCTGACCAGGGTTGCCAAAAAGGGAAAATATAACATTTCAAATAATTATACGGACAACTGTGACCAACGATCCTAATTTGCACGCGAACATAAAATTATACATAAGTATAATTTTATTCGAGTGGGAATGCATGCAACTACATGAGTAATATATATATATATATATATATATATATATATATATATATATATATTTATATATATATCATTATCAAAATTCGACAACATAAAGCATGCAACATTCAAGAATATTAAATATTAAATTATTCATGTGATATAATCCTTTAAGTCCTATTCGACATTTTAAATTAATTATCTAAATCATAATTCCCACTTCACAAATGATAAAATAATTATTAACTTATAAACAAGTATTCAAGTATTTAATTACTATTATTAGTATATTATCCTTTGAGATGATAATTACTTAACCACGATCTTGACAAATTAATTTATGGTTTTAATCTTTAATCCTATCATTATTAATAGCAATTTAATTAATTAAGTAGTTCAATTAAATTATTTTAAATGATTTGTTTTATCCTAATTCAAAGTCATTACTAATTATTTTAAATTATTCAACTCAATAAAGATTTGAACCTTATTTATTTTCATTGTGCTATTTAGGTTCTTTTGCACGATTATAGTTTAATAACCCATTTTCTACCTTATTAACACGTTATTAGAAATAATCATTTTATTTACCTAGTATTAAATTTAATATGATAAAGGTAAAATTTTTATTTTATTAATTACTTATAACCATCAGATTTAAATTAATCGTTTGTAGTACGCCAATTGATTATCGACCATTTATCATTACCGTATTTTTATTACTCATGGTGGTTTTGTTAAATAATTAATTAGTCCCATAACCCATTAGAATAATTATTTTTAACGATTTATTACGAGTTAGTATTATTTTTAACTTGAGTCGTATCGAGTCAAGCATTATTTATAAATTTCATGGTTGCATAAATCGGAATCGAAATCGGAATCGGTTTTCGAGGGAGTCGGAAATCGGAATCGGAATCGGTCTAAATCGGACAGGAATCAGTTCAGTTGAATCGGCCTGAATCGGTCCAAATCGGTCATATACAAAAATTTGACAACTCATAACATAAATACCTGAAATACATAATTATATAATTTTTCAACATAAATACACAAATTTATAATTTAATACAAGTATAAAAGAGCATCACAATTTATCATCACAATACCTCAATGTCATAAGTATAACATTTGATATATCATCATTTGTGCTGTATCAAATAATAACAACAAGACATTAATACAAGTCCAAAAAATGAATGTTCAGCACAATTTTACATAGTGATTACTAAATCATCTAATTCATCATCTGAAGCATCTTCGGAGTCTGAATCATTATCACCAATGGGAAGAGTAGAGCTATCATCTGCATCAACACGAGATCCCTGTGTAAAAGGAGGCATATAACTCCCACTCATATGAACTCCCTCAGGTTCAGGAGGCAAAGACAAACCATCAGACGTAGTAGAACACGATCCAATTGCAGTTTTCAATGTGGTACCACTTTCATTCGCTACAAAGGTCTCTTCGTCTTCACCATCATTGTTGCCAACATTGGTACCAAAGAAATCATCCTGCATAAAAAAGTCATACCCTATTCATTTCAATTCAAAAAAATTCATACACAAAATCATGAATGTGATGTAAGCTTTATTTAAACATACCGATGGTGATGGGTTATCCCGTTCTCCAACCCACTCATCTAACGAGTCTTCTAAACTCAAATGTTCACTAACTGCATCATATTTATGCCTCCAAGTCAACTCGTTTTCTTTGACCCGCATGTTGTAATGAACATATACAAGATCATTTACTCTCTTCCTTGCAAGTCGATTTCCTTATTTGGTATTTACTTGGTCAAAAGTGCTCCAATTACGTTCACAACCCGATGATGATGAAATTTGACTAAGTATTCCAATAGCTATCTTTTGTAGTTCAGGGCAGCTTATACCATGTTGCTCCCACCATAATGCTACATTTGACAAATTGATTTACTTATAAGCTTGCTATAAACATGAAGTCTGGAGAAAGGTGGATTTTACCTAGGTGAAGGACTTTTCTATTGATAATTGCAAGAGAATGTCCAAAATCTCCATTGTCAGATACAAAATCAGACGACTACAAAATATTAAAAAAAAAATGAATAATCATATCTAGTTATACATAAACATTTATATATAAAAATTAAAAATAATAGTTCTCTTGACCTGCAAAGATGCCATAGATCGAGCTACCTCATTGACTTCCAAACGACAATTTTGCACAACACAACACAATTTTTGCACAAAAAAATTTGATCATACAATTTGCATAGCACATGGCAATTTTGCCACGCACAACACGCAATTTTGCACGACACAATAGTGAAAAAAATGATCATGAATCACAAATCAGCAATGAAAAATTTGTGAAGCATAGCCTACGATTTGCACAACACATACCATAGAATTTGCACAGCACAACATAGATAACAATTTGCACATCCCAACATTCAATTTCAACAAAAAAAATCCAACTTTACAAAAAATCACCGTTCGGACGGCCACCCGTTCGACACGAGGTTTGTGTCCACAGCGCTGTAGGCCGGCCATCAGTCGGAGGCGAGGTCAGAAGCCCGGTCGAGAGTTGAGGTCGGAGGCAAAGAAGCGCGGCGGAGGGCGGAAGCGTGACGGCGAAGTGGGGGAGACGGGTAATTTTGGGTTTTTTAAAATCAAAATTCCAATTTTACCCATGCTTAAATAATTTAATAAATATCATACCTAGGGTATTTTAGTCATTTACCGAAAAACCGATTT